>CP124717.1:0-2500 GCA_031232105.1 Capsicum rhomboideum
TGGATTATGACTGAACGCCTCTAAGTCAGAATCCGGGCTAGAAGCGACGCATGCGCCCGCCGTCCGCTTGCCGACCCGCAGTAGGGGCCTCGGCCCCCAAGGGCACGTGTCGTTGGCCAAGCCGCCGCGTCGGAAGAGTCGCGGCGGCCGCCTTGAAGTACAATTTCCATCGAGCGGCGGGTAGAATCCTTTGCAGACGACTTAAATACGCGACGGGGTATTGTAAGTGGCAGAGTGGCCTTGCTGCCACGATCCACTGAGATTCAGCCCTTTGTCGCTCCGGTTCGTCCCTCCCCCTCCAATCCAACCACCTTCCGTCTTCTTCTAGAGGAGGTTTGCGCATCGAGTCCTCGAAAAATCGCGCCAAGTGTTGAAAAATTTCACCCCACACAAGCATGTCTCAACACAATAGCCCAACCGAGTGCACTCGCTATTCGCTTCTCGAGTGTTGCATTTCTTCCATTACAAACGACCTCAGAGCATGCCGCCAAGTGGCCCTCCGTGCACAAAAACGACGTCGCAATTAGAGGTTTTTCGTGCCGTCGCGTGCGATTCTAGAGCCTAGGGACACGTCGGGGCCAACGGCAAGGCACGGAGACGTGTCGCCATTAGAGGTTTTTTGGGCCGTTAAGTGCGATTCTAGTGACGAGTCCAGTGTCCCGGGGCCGACGTCCGCCGACATCGGCAAGGCGCCCGCGCATGGGCCGACATCGGCAAGGGCAGGCGCCCATAGCGACATCGGCAGGGGCATGCGCGCCCATAGCCGGCATCGGCAGGGGCATGCGCGCCCATGGCATCCATCGGCAGGGGCATGCGCGCCACTAGCCGACATCGGCAGGGGCATGCGCGCCATAGCGCCCGCATCGGCAGGGGCTTGCGCGCCATAGCGCCCGCATCGGCAAGGGCTTGCGCGCCCATAGCCGACATCGGCAGGGGCACGCGCGCCCATAGCGCCCGCATCGGCAAGGGCATGCGCGCCACCAGCCGACATCGGCAGGGGCATGCGCGCACAGCGCCCACAGGCCACAGCCGACACCGGCAAGGCCAACGCCCATAGCCGATGTCAAACGTCGATGGCGCTATAGTGGCCTACCATGGTGGTGTCTTTGTCATGTTGGCGGTCCATGCACCCGGCACCGTGCACCAACGCCCCAAGGCACCATGGGCCATGGACACCGTGCACCGACGCCCCAAGGCACCATGGGCCATGGCCACCGTGCACCGTGCACCAACGCCCCAAGGCACCATGGGCCATGGGCACCGTGCACCGTGCACCAACGGCCCCAAGGCACCACGGGCCATGGGCACCGTGCACCATGCACCGTGCACCAACGCCCCAAGGCACCACGAGCCGTGGGCACCGTGCACCACGCACATGTGCCGACATCGGCAGGGGCATGCGCGCCCATAGCGCCCGCATCGGCAAGGGCATGCGCGCCACCAGCCGACATCGGCAGGGGCATGCGCACAGCGCCCACAGGCCACAGCCGACACCGGCAAGGCCAACGCCCATAGCCGATGTCAAACGTCGATGGCGCTATAGTGGCCTACCATGGTGGTGTCTTTGTCATGTTGGCGGTCCATGCACCCGGCACCGTGCACCGACGCCCCAAGGCACCATGGGCACCGTGCACCGACGCCCCAAGGCACCATGGGCCATGGGCACCGTGCACCGGGCACCAACGCCCCAAGACACCATGGGCACCATGCACCGTGCACCAACGGCCCCAAGGCACCATGGGCGATGGGCACCGTGCACCAACGCCCCAAGGCACCACGAGCCGTGGGCACCATGCACCATGCACCAAAGCCCCAAGGGGCCACGGGCACCACGCACTTGGCACCCATGCATCCTCAAGTAGGCACCACGGACTCGGCACCCGCGCGCCCGTGCACCCGCCGCGGGCGCACTATGCGTTCGGCACCCGCGGGCGCACCACAACACCAACGCACAAAGTTTAGGCACCAACCAAATCGAGCCGACGGCGGACGCACCCCCGCGCCGTGCAAAAATCAAAAGAGCGTGAACACGACCCCTCGCTCGTCGGCTCGCAACCATCCACTTCTCTACCTACAAAATAACGTTCATCCGTACTCCTCGCCCTCGTATATTCTTTGCGCTACGCTTTATGTTATTTTTCACAATATTTCATCAACTCACGCGTGTTTTTGGTTTCAAACGCTCTCTACAGTACGTTTGTTGGCGTAAATACGTACTCTTCAATCGGTCTCGACGTTATTTCACATGTTGGGACGGTTTTCCTAACGCTTCCGTATTAATTTTTACACTTTTCCTATTTATTATTCAATATTTTTAAATTTAAATATTTTTCCGTCGCTACGTTGTTCCCACAAATACGTACCTAATCGTTGGTTTGAGGTCATTTCATATGTTGGGAATGTTTTCCCAACGCCCCCATATTTTTTAAAATGTTTTTCCTATTTTCCCCCTATTTTTTACCTATTTATTATTTATTTTTTGAATTTTCGTAATTAATAT